>CM034153.1:391282063-391302063 GCA_019776745.2 Taxus chinensis
CGCACACGGACACATGCACGACACATGCACACACGCACATGCACACACGCACATGCATAATCACATGTACACCGCATAAGCACATGCACACGCACATGCGCGCTTACACACACACACTGACACATACACAGACACAAATGGATACGTAGTCACAGACACACTGCACATGCACACGCACACGGAACACGCACATGCACACGCACATGACACACACACACACACATACGAATGCACACTAGCAAACACATTACCACGCACACTCACATGTGCACACACGCACATGCACACTCGCAGATGCACATGCACACGCACACGCACACGCACACGCCGATGAACATGCACTGACACGCACACTCCCACGTACACTCGTAAGCACACACACACACGCACACACATTCACACACGCATAAGCACTCGCAAACGCGCGCGCGCGCGCACACACAAACACACGCACGCACAAGCAAACGCACATGCACACGCACACACAAAAGACCAAAAACATGTAAATGAAAACACACACACGCACACAAACACATACGCACTTCGACACATGCACGTGCACAACAACAAGCACACACACACATGCACAAAGCACACGCACACGCACACTCACACGCACATGCGCATGCACACTGACACACACACACACGTGAATGGATACATCGACACACGCACATGTACACGAACACACACACACACACACGAATGCACACTAGCACACACATTAGCACACACACTCGCACGTGCACACTCGCAAATGCACATGCACACGCACACACACATGCACACATACACACACACACGCGCGTACACGCACATACACAGACAATTACACACGAACAGGCACAGATGGACACGCACATCGTACATGCACACTTGGACATGCACACACACAAACACATGAACATAGTCACACGTACATGCACACGCACACGCACACCAAATGCACACCACACACGTAGATGAACGTGCAGTCACACACAACCGCACACGCACACGCACAGTGCACACACACATGAACACGCACATGCACACGCACACGCACACGGACACGCACAAGCGCACTCACAGGAACACTCACACGCACATTGACATACACATGAAAAGGGATACATAGTCACACGCACGCACACACACACACACACGCACATGCACGCACACACACACACACGTAAACACAAACACACACGCAAATGGATACGTAGTCACTGACACATGCACACTCACAAGTGCACACATTGCACACACATGCACACGCACACGCACACGCACACGAACACGAACATGCACACTAGCACACCGCATTACGCAAATGTACAATCACATGTACATGCACAAGCACATGCACACTCGCACAGGCACACTGCACACGCACACTGCACACGACACACACACGATGAACATGCACTAGTTAGTCACACACACATGCACACGCACATTCGTACACGGACGCGCACATGCACACGCACACATACGAATGCACACTACGCAAACACATTACCACGCACACTCGCACGCAGGCACACTCACACATGCACACACACACGCACATGCACACATCGATGAACGTGCACTGCACATGGACACTCCCACATACACTGCAGTACAGCGCGCACACACACACACACAAGCACATGCACACGCACTTGGACACACTCACACATGCACACAGCACATCGCACACGCACACGCAACAGCACACACACACACACACACACACGCACATGCACATACACACATGACATAAGCCCAAAAACATGCAAACGGATAAATGCGACACACGCACTTAGTACACGAACACTCATGCACACACACATGCACACGTACAAGCACACTGGCACACACATTACGCACACTCACACGCACACTGACACACACACGCAAACGGATACATAGACACACGCACACACACATGCACACATACACACACACACGCGCGTACACGCACATACACAGACAATTACACACGAACAGGCACAGATGGACAGAATCGTACACACACTTGGACATGCACACACACAAACACATGAACATACACACGTACATGCACACGCACACGCACACAAATGCACACACACACGGATACTCAGTCACACACAACCGCACACGCACACGCACATGCACACACACATGAACACGCACATGCACACGCACACGCACACGGACACGCACAAGCGCACTCACAGGAACACTCACACGCACATTGACATACACATGAAAAGGGATACATAGTCACACGCACGCACACACACACACACACGCACATGCACGCACACACACACACACGTAAACACAAACACACACGCAAATGAACGTGCACTGACACGCACACTCACAAGTGCACACATTGACACACATGCACACGCACACGCACACACACACGAACACGAACATGCACACGCACACGCACACGCAAATGTACAATCACATGTACATGCACAAGCACATGCACACGCACAGGCACACTTACACGCACACTGACAGACACACACACAAACAGATAGTTAGTCACACACACATGCACACGCACATTCACACGGACACGCACATGCACACGCACACATACGAATGCACACTAGCAAATACATTACCACGCACACTCGCACGTGCACACTCACACATGCACACACACACGCACATGCACACATCGATGAACGTGCACTGACATGGACACTCCCACATACACTCGTAAGCGCACACACACACACACACAAGCACATGCACACGCACACACACTCACACATGCACAAGCACTCGCACACGCACACGCACACACACACACACACACACACACGCACACGCATACACACATGCATAAGCCCAAAAACATGCAAACGAAAATGCACACACGCACTTAGACACACACTCATGCACACACACATGCACACGTACAAGCACAAGCACACACACACGCACACTCACACGCACACTGACACACACACGCAAACGGATACATAGACACACGCACACGCACACAAACATGACCACACACACACACGCACATGCACATAAAATTACACACAAACAGGCACATATGGACACAATTGCACACGCACTTGGACATGCACACACACACATGCACATGAACATACACACGCACACGCACACGCACACACACACACACAAACGCACACACGCACACACACACGCATACACATTCACACACAACCGCACAGGCACACACACACGCACACACACATGAACACGCATACACACACGCACACTCACACGCACACGCACATGTATACACACATGCACACATACATGCACACGCGCACACACACGCACATGCACACGCACCCGCCCACGCACACGTACACGCACATGAATGTGCACCGACACACACACTCCCACGCATACTCGCACGTGGACACTCACACATGCACATGCACATGCATAAGCACACGCACATGCACACGCACTCGTACATGCACACGCACACGCACACGCACAAGCACATGCACAGGCATAGGCACACGCATACGCACACGTAAAAGACCAAAAACATGCAAAAAAAAATTCACACACGCACTTCGAAAAATGTAAACACACTAGGACACGCACATTGACATGCACACACACACACACGCACACGCACACGCACACACACTCCCACGCACATGCATATGAATATGCACACACACACACACATGAACATGCACACACACATATACACACCCTCACACACACACACACACATGGACACCATACGCACACGCATACGCACATGCACATGAACACACACACACATGCACATGCACATGCATACGCGTGCACGCACACACACACACAAACGTAGATGCGCACACACATGTACATGCACACATATCCACACACGCACACGCACACGAATGTCCCCATTTTAAGATACCAAAACAAGGGGAATTTTTTTTTTTTGATAACGTTCTCTGTTATGAATTATAAAATTCAAACACACGTTCAAGTTTTAATAATTGTTCTCTGCCCAAACAACACAGTTTGGATCACACAATTTCTTTTTAAAATGAATGTTCCCTGTTCGCATATTTACAATATGGAACACACATTCAATGCCATTCAATCTTATAACAGATTCTATATGCTGCTGTAAATGACTCGAGGAACTGCCGATCTTCCATTTTCATGGCTCGGAGTTTCAACGATCCTTCATTTCATGACTCGGCAACAACCGATCCTTCATGTTCGTTTATGCATAGTATATTATATATACCTGTTCTCATAACCGTTTCCGGTTATCGAAGTGATCCATTTAAGAAGCCTATCTGAATATCTGTTACTGATATTCATCTGACATCCTGCATCTTAAATTAAGTGATAAGGACAACGCAACCAGCAATTGCGATACTTTGGCCAAAGATTTTCACATGCTTTGCATGATCATATTCCTGGATGTGATACACATCAATGGAATACGTCCTTCACTTCACTTCACCTGTTATCTAGAATGGTCTTTCCTGGTTCCTACCAGTCCTCTTCATTTAAGGTCAGTTTTAAACTTCCAATTTCCAACTAGTAATATGAATGAATATAGGAAGGCACTCCCGGTAACTAAAGATACGCAGACATACGGTGTTGTTTCCCCATGACCCCGTGTGTCTAGTTATCTTTAGTATTCCGGAGTCACTCCGTATACCAGATCATACTCTATCCCCTGCTAAGAGTTACACATTCAGCCTATGTATTCTTGATGTTTTAATTCGGGAGGGCATTGCAATATGTCAGCTGCAACATTGTGTCGTCATGAAGACCCCGTCTTCATGGAGACACCTTGCTGTAGCTGGCGTATGCCAATGTCCTACAGAATCCTCCCATCGAGAATACACATCCTGCTCAAGTGATTTGGATACGATTTAATAATTAAGAATCAATTTTCAGCATCCATGCTGATCCCTTGATCCTTGTTTCCGTTACAGTTGTATATAGCTAAGAGGGACTAAATCCATCCATTAGCTTGCCATGCATCTTCTCCTTCGTATCGAAGGGCTACATTTCTCTACTTGGTTCACTTCTTAATCATTGGATTAAGCAGTCCGTACCGACGGACGTGATAAGTTTAACCTATTAAACTTAGCCAAGATTTTCCCAACTGTAACTAAATTCAGAATACTAACTTATTAGACGTCATTTAAACGAGGTCTAATTCCCAAGAATGTATTCATTTGTTCTCCTTAACGTTATATAGTTAAGGTCCATTAGTTATGGATATACTTATCCTATATCCTTTATCCTGAATTTAGCATACGAGATCATTAATGGAGTTCGAAAGTGAAGTTTGAATACTCCAAAGTTAATTGATATTCCTTAGCTCCTAAGCTAATCCTGAATACCCTTTCGATTATGGAATCATATTCTTCTTAAACCTTTTTAATGTCAATTAAAAATTCATCTTTACCCAAGTATGAACTAATTGCATTTTTCAACTTAAAAGTTGCATTTAGATAAGAATAGATATCAGTTTCATTTAACATCCATCCAAGGACAATGAAGCAAATCCAAATCAAGAAATAACATTATATTTCCAATTTAGCCAACAATATCAAACTGATATAATTATTAAAATATCACACTTGTAATTGTATTCAACATTTCATGTCATAATCTGTACATTTACCAATCCAACTGAATGGGCATGGTTTACATAAAACATCAATACAACTCATAGACAGAAGAATATACTTTCTTCTTTCCACAATTCCTCGAAGAGGAATAAAAGCAATAATTACAATTTATCTTTCAGCTAATCAAGAAGCATCAGAAAACAGCCATGTCTTCATTCTAATCAAATTCCATCTGCAAAATGATTTGCACGGGTCAGTTCAATGAACTGAGCATATTAAGCACTTATCCTTAAAATAAGGTGCTTCAACTAACTGTCTCAATAAAAGAACCCTGCTTTTATGAAACGACAGTAAAACATCAATCACGAAATAGGCACAAAAGAAAGATCAGCATAACAACTGAACTATCAAAATATCATCACAATCAGCCAAAGGACTGCTGTCCCGTTTCCACATAACCGTTACAAGTCTTAATTCACAATATTTACAAAGTTAGAAATTAAATAGCTTACTGCTGATATAACATACTGTTATCCTTTCCACGCCTTTCATTAATAATAAATGCAAAGGATGAAACTAACTGAAATGTAAACTCTTTACTTTCCTTTCAGTTCATGCATCATATTAGAATCCAAGCAATCAAGCACAGACAAGAAAGCGAACAGCAATGCATATAGTCGCTCATATCTAAGCACTACAAGATTCGTTACCAACGAATTATAGATTTCCAACTGAATGAAAGAAGAACAGATCATTTTTCTAAGTCATTCATCCATGTCCCTATTTCTTTCCACATGACTGTCCTAACAATGGAATCCAAACGAGAGACAAATCAAGATAACAGTTCAGAGTGAAACTTACAAAATCCATTCAGAATTCACTTTCCGGCAGCAAGAATAATTTCATTTATAATCCTTTTAAAATGAAAACAGGGAAGAATTCATCATCCATATCCATATTTCAAGTTCATAATAGTATGCAGAACTCTAGAATGCAAAATCAGATGTCATTACCTTTATCAAATTAAACCGTACAAGGTGTCAATACATGGATCTAGTACAGTCAAGACAACCCCCCCACAGCAAGACAAAATTTCTAGGCATGTATTCCTTTGGTCAAAAATTCAAGGTTAATTCGTAATCACCAAAATAGTCCAATCTCAAAAGACCGATCAGCATCAATAAACACAACTAATCATCATACTTTCTTAGCAAGATCACCGTTTATTCATTATACATTCAGAAGGAAAGCTATTTCTTTTCTAGCTCCCTCGAATACTCATTCGTATTCGTCAATTCACATAAAAGAAGAAACACAACAATAATTATATTACTAGCATATCCGTCTAATCGAGTTCACAATACTCAGATAAAACTCTAATGCCAATTCCTTTAAAATGCAAAATGCTATTTCCTTCTAATCCCGGAACAGCAGAGGGAAAAGAAAAGTTTTATTTCTTTCAGCAAGAAAAGGAAAGAAACAGCCAAAAACGTGTTATCATTTCTTTTTCCAAGGCAACTTCCTATATTCAGACAAAATCCAATGCTGTATTCATCCTAATCAAACACAGCAGAAGAGAGAAGATCCATTTCCTCTTGTAAAAGAAATTTCAGTATAGAAACGACCTCATGCAACTCGCACAGCCGATACAATTATATCACGAAAGACCATATAACAAAGAACATTCTCATAGCAGTGAAAACAACCCACACAGTCTGCCAGTTCATGATATAAAACTTAAACAGTGAAATACCCATTCCATGAAGCTCGAAAAGAAATGATATTTCTTTTAATCCCGAACAGCAGATAGTAAACAAAAAGATCTTATTTCCTTCAATGAAAACTTCAGTATAGAAACGACCTCAGGCCGTTCACACAACCAATACAATCATATCGCAAGTTCAGGTGACAACAAAACAATAGTACAACAATAAAATACCCATACTGCCTGTACAGTTCCACATTCTATTTTACAAGAATAACCAGTTCGAAATTTCATATTATGTCAATAACCAGCACAACATGGAGGTGTTTCCACTCAATTAAAATGCAAGGACAGATCAATCACAACAGCAAGAGAACGATTTTACCCCATCATTTCCAAAAATGACAGCAAGGGTCAACGAACCCAAATCATAGCAACATAACACGACTGTATTTCCACTTCTTTTTTTTTTTTACCAGTTGATTTCTCAGAAAGGAGAACATCTCACAAAGCCTGTTCCTATTTCATACAACATGAACAGAGAAAGAAACTATCTATTTCAATCCACCATACTGTCAACCATCTAATACAGTAATTCATGTTCCAACTTGATTCGTGCAAAGACGAATCAAAGCCTAGCAACCAGAAGCGAAGCTTCTTAACATTTTCAAAAAAAGAAGGCAAGAATCAACGAAATCCAAATCAAATCGACCCGACAACAATCACACAATCCAAACCCAAGAGCAGGGTTGTTTTAATGAGACACTTAAACAAAGCAAGAATTTTTAAAGAGAAGGGCTTAACATGCCTGTAATCTCTTTTCCAGAACCCGAAGAAAGCTTCGTTTGCCGAGTTATTTCCTTCCACCGCGGCAGCACAAACTTCCCAACACTCCTTTCTTCTTCAGGCTCAACAACAGCCTTAAAATCTCCAAGAACAGTGTCAAATTCCAAGAGCTGGTTCGACTGAACCAGACCAGAAAAACCAAATGCAGAGCAACTTTGCAAAAGCCCGAATCGACAAAATGAAAATCAGAATTCCCTCATACACTTTCCAAGGCGAGCTGGTCACGAGGACCAAGAATAATCAATGCATTAAAGGCTCTGCCTTTTCCTAACTTCCCACGCCACTGCCAACTTGAGTTGGCGAACTCTAAATTTCAAATTTCCCATGCAAAACCGAATTTGGCTCTATCTCCACATAGATACCTCCATTTCTTACCTGCCCCGCCAAAACTGGCGCTGTCCACGTATGGACTTTCTATTAAATGCTAATGAATACCCTCCTTCCATCCTTATCCTTTCCCTCCAAGGGTCTGCGCACCCCTTTAGATTAGGATTAGTTTAGGTTGCATATAGTGTTCAACCTAGGTCTTAGTTTAGCCTTAGGTTATTAGGGCTTAGGTCTATTTTTCCCCTTTTTTTTTTTGTAATTTAAAAATCCACTTAGGATAGTAGTTTAGGATGCATGTTAGGACTTAGGATTAGTTTAGGGTTTTTAATTCCTACTAACCACTAACACCAAACAACTTCCATCCAGCCTTCCAACTGACATTCACATTAATGCAGAGCAGGACGTTCCGTCCTTTGGATCACGTGTCAAGGCCACCCGTGTCCAGGCATTTCTTGCCTCACGAGGTCCCAAGTTCGACAGTACAGGGTTCAAAAATCGAACCCCTGTCGTTGGCATTTACGTGCCAGCTGCTCATTCCTGCAATCAGGCGCTGCACGTTCATATCAACCTCGGGTTCGGTTCAAGAGTAAATCGACACAGAAATCACAAGAAGCCCTCAGCATACTTTGGATCAATGAAATTGATTCAAGGTGTGCTGTCAATCAGCAACGAGAGTTTAGCAAGTATACGACAATTTGTCGTCACATCAGCAAACACGCAAGTACAATAACTGCTGTCCTATACAATAAATCATAGCATGCAAGAATCCAAGTTAGCAACACATTCCTTTAAGATCAGAGTTTATCTTAACATGTTTGCCTTCATTCCAGCAGTTATAACAGCATGAAAAAATTTCACCAAGATAACATACAAAATTGCACACTCACACGCACACGTACACGCACACTCACACACACACGCACATGCACACGCACACACACACACACACACACACACACACACACACACACACACACACACGTAAAGGGATACATAGTCACACACACGCACATGCGCACACACACACACACAAGCACACACAAACACAAACGCACACGCAGATGAACGTGCACTAACACACACACTCGCAAGTGCACACACAGATGCACATGCACACACACAAGCACACGCACACATACACACACATGAACATGAACACGCACACACACATGCACATGCACACGCAAACAGACACGCGCACACACGCACATGCACAGACAATTACACATGAACAAGCACAGATGGACACAATCACACATGCTCTTGGACATGCACATGCACACACACACAAACGCACACGCACACGCACATGCACATGCACACACACACAAACGCACACGCACACGCACACACACACGCATATGCACATACACACACACGCACATGCACACGCACCCACATGGATACGCAGTCACACACAACCGCACATGCAAACGCAAACGCACATGCACACGCACACGCACATGCACACGAACACGCAGGCGCACACGCACATGCACACGCACACATACACGCGCACACACATGGAAATGCACACGCACCTGCACAAGCACACGCACATGAATGTTCACTAGTACACACACTCCCACACAATCTCGCACGTGGACATTCACACACGCACATGCACACGCAAATGTACTTGTACGCGCAAAAGCACACACACACGCACACGCACCAGACAAAAAACATGCAAATGAAAGCGCACACATGCACACAAACACACACGCACACACACAAGAACAAGCACACTCACACACACACACACATACTCATACGCATACGCACACGCACACACACATGCGCACGCACACGCACACGAACACGATCACGAAGTCACACACAGACACACGCACACGGACACGGACACACACATGCACACGCACACAATTTTGCATTGGAACACACGCTCCCACACACACTCGCATGTGCACACTCCCACACACACTCGCATGTGCACTCGCACTCGCACTCGCGCGCGCACACACACACACACACACACACACACACACACACACACATGCACACACATAAGCACACGCACAAGCCCAAAAACATGCAAACAAAAATAGGCACACGCACACAAATGAACATGCACTTGGACACACACACATGCACACGCACACTGACACACACATGCAAAAGGATACGTAGTCACACGTACATGCATAGACACACGCACACACATGAATGCACACTGGCACATACATTACCACGCACACTCGCACATGCACATGCACACACACACGCACACGCAAACACACACACACACATGCACACGCACATGCACAGACAATTGCACATGAACAGGCACAAACGGACATAATCGCACACGCACTTTGACTGAAAACAAAAAAGAAAAAGGATACACAACAAACGCCACAAGTACACAAAAAAAAATAACACGAACATAGCCGCGCACACACACACACACACACACATGCATACACACACGCACACACACACGTACACGCATACACACACACATGCACACACACACACACACACACACAGACACGCACACACACGCACACATGCACACACACGCGCACACACACACACACACACGCACATGCACATGCACATGAACACACACACGCACACGCACACACACACGCACACGAACATGAACACGAACACGCACACGGACATGCACACACACACACACGGACACGGCACAGCAATGCACATGCAATGCTAAGCACCCGTACACGCAACACGCACCACGCACACGGCACACACACACCTACATTCCCACACCAGCACCACTCACACAATTGTGCACTGGAACACACACTCCCACATACACTCGCATGTGCACACTCCCAAACAAACTCACACACGCACACGCACTCGCACACACACAGGCACACGCACACACATGCACACACATAAGACACGCATTATCACCCTCCTTCATCTTCATTGTAGAAGCCTTTGTGCCTAAAAAAAGAAGAAAAGAATTAACTGTCAGTTACAATCTCAGGGATCAATTCATATTCCTACACTATCCTACTTCGTGCATATGAATCTTCTCCTAATAGAAGATGTATTCTACTTGAAGAATAAACTGTATGCATGCTTTTTTTTTCACTCAGGAAGAGGAAGTAGAAAAGAAAGAAGAAAACATGGACATAAGAGAGGCCGAAAAGCCTAATTATTTTCTAAACTTTTTTCTAAGTGTGTAGGTACAAGTTGCAGCCAAAGAGAAGAATAGAAAAGTCATAAGTTCATGCAATAAAAGGAAGAATGTAACTCAAAGTTCTAAAAACTATTCTGAAATAGAAGAAGTTACAGTGTAGAAGAGAGACTAGCAATAGAAGCACGCGCAATAGAAAGAAAAGCAGAATTTAAAAGTTGATATTTGGCTAAAAGAGAGGGTCACAGTTGAAAGGAATGAAGACAAGATTTTGGAAAAAAATTGACAGGGCTTCGCCATGTAAAATGGACATTTACAACTTTCCATCATGTTGTTTTAACTACTACATACTTAAAGGAATGATTTAAATCAAGTAAGTGATACAGAAAAACAACAAAGCATGCTATAATCAAGATAACAAAAACCTTGATGTCTCATTTTTATTTACCAATCCAGTTTCAAACATGAAGTGTTATGTTCCAAATAAGAAAATTCAACTACTATGCCAAAAATAGGTGAAACAGAGAATTCTGGAAAAGTTTTGACAGGGCTTTGCCATAAAAATCAACACTATAAATTTTCAATTGCTATGGGCAGATAAATTCTCAGTTGCTATGGGAATATAATTTTTTAGTTACTACGGGAAAATTTATTTATTACGGGAAAAGTTAGTTGCTACATGAAAATATAAATGCTACAGGAAAGAATCAATTTCAAATGCTAGTTGCTATAGGTGAAGCTCAAGTACATCATTGAAGCACAAAAGAAAACGGAACTACATTTTTGAAAAAACTTGAATTGTCGAACATTTGGGAGTTGTAAACAGAGTTCCGAAAATAATATGTTATGCATAGTTTCATAAAACAATTGCATCTCAAACACTCATCTCATGAGAAAATTCAATGTTCAAGTGATCTCAATTTGAAAAGGATTAAAGCAAGTATTCGCAAAGGGTGCTACAAGATTTCAAATAATCAAGTTGACCCTGAAACAATGAATTGTAACAAATGGATTCTCCATAATACAAAAATGAGCCAAAGATTTTAGAATGGACTTGAAGTAATGCACAGAACTATATTTGTATAAAATCATAACCATCTTCTACAATACTCTCAACAAATGATGAGTAACTTTTTTACAATACTCTCAACAAATGATGAGGTAACAATTGTTCAGAAGTTAAAGCATAAAGAACTCTATACATACAGAGAAGAGGCTAAAAGTATGAATATCCAGAAAGAAGAAGTACTCTATGTCCACCATATTAAAACAAAGGAAAGTACAAAGTAAATGAGAGTTTCATAACATCAAACACATAATCACATACTCTTTTCGAAGCTCATTTTAGCAATGTATGAACATGACAGATACCAGAACTCACAAATATAGATCTATAATTCATAATTTAGATTGGGCCCAAGAAAAAAACACCGTAGATAATCAAATGGTTAGAAATTTCAAGAAACCAGATATAATAAGCAAGAGGTCCACATGCCAATGTGAAGTTTTTGAACTCAGGAGTCAATCAGAAGAAACAAATCACATAACCCAAATATTTTCCAAAAATTTCAGTGATACATCTAAAGAAGAAAAGAAAAAAAAGAATAAATATGCAAGAGAAATTATTGTTAGGAAATAAGAGATAAAATATGCGGAATAATCCCTTCCAGAATCGCAACAATACAAACTAATATGCAGAAAATATTACAAATCTAACAACATTTGTCTTCATATACAACCATACACCCATATGGTTTCAACCTCTCACCAATATAATAATAAAACAATACTAATTGTTTTATTATTCTAACTTACTAACTTACCACATACTAACCACATTTTACATTTACTATTTACATTTACATAGTAAATGTACTTTCACTAATTTACCATAATAATAATTACACATGTAATTATTATTCACCCGTACATACAAATGGAGCACTAAGATATATTTCCTAACATTCCCCCCCTTAGTGCGAACATGGGGAAAACCTGCCTTTGTACTTGCACCTGCTCTTTCATGATCTGATGATTTTACAGGATGATCATAAACCTAATGGATGGTTTTTCATAGGGTTGACCATAAACCAAAAATGATGGTTTTGCAACTGGTTTACCACAAACCAAAAGGGTGATGGATGGTTTTGCATAGGGTTTACCAACAACCGAAAAATGGTGGTTTTACAAGTGGTGTACCACAAACCAAAAGGGTGATGGTTTTGCATAGGGTTTACCAACAACCGAAAATGGTGGTTTTACAAGTGGTGTACCACAAACCAAAAATGAAGGTTTTCAAGTGGTTTACCTACAACCACATCATGATATGCCAAGTATTTCTTAGCCCTCATCACATCTCACTGCAGGGAATAACATAGGAAATTCTGCTGAAATCTGCTGCATATATAGAAAATACCAGAAATGTAGAAAACTAGAAATGGAACATTGAGATCATGTTCCCCCCTCAATGTGAAATTTCCTTTATTCTGAAAACCACAATAGGAAAACTGCAACCAAACACTCTGCCAAAAATACAAAGAAACAACAGGAACACACTGTATAAAAAAAAAATCACCATAGCTGATACGGCCCCGTCGTTGGTGACTGACGAGAGGTCGTTGAATGACCTCCAACCTCCTGTGCCTCCTCCCTCCTCCAAGAACTTCACTTAGTATAGAAATTCTTCATAAATTATAGTCAATTTCATCTGTTATTTTTTCATCTCTAGTTTCCCATTCTACAATTTTTGCTTACATCTGTAGGTGCTTTTTTTTTTCCATCTACTATCCTCCATAGGTTTTTTTCATTAACTGCATCTGGATTTTTACTCTCCATGTATGGAATTTCAGCCCATTAAATTTATCTAATGGTGTATCCATTTTATGAATCTAAATATCCAAAAAAAAATTGAATGTAGATTTGAATTACCTTTGATTCTCTGATTTCTTCAAAAAAAAAACAGTGATCAATGTGTTGTCAATGTGCTGTAGTAAATTGCACGTTTTCTCCCAAACTACGAACTGGGTTTTTTCTGAAATTTTACTACTGTAGCTTCCTATAACAGATCGTTCCACGTACAAAATTTTTGGAGAAACCCAGATCACGAAAAAAAAGTTACAAGATCTTCTTCGAGACAGATTTAACCTGCTCTGGTACCAAATAGAAAAATTATCTGATCTAATACAAAGAATCCATGAAATAGCTACACAGACAAATAATTGAAATCAACAACTCTATATTATATTTTTTTTTATTATATTCACTATCACTCATTACACTCCATTATATAGGAGATGTAAAATAACAATCCTTACAACAACATTTGTCTTCATATACAACCATACACCCATATGGTTTCAACCTCTCACCAATATAATAATAAAACAATACTAATTGTTTTATTATTCTAACTTACTAACCCACATACTAACCACATTTTTTACATTTACTATTTACATTTACATAGTAAATGTACTTTCACTAATTTACCATAATAATAATTACACATGTAATTATTATTCACCCGTACATACAAATGGAGCACTAAGATATATTTCCTAACCTAACATGAAAACAGGTTCCACAAACATAAAAATCTCCCACTTGAGACTGATTTCTACTGAGCAAGCTTCTTAACCCTTCACTGTCATTTGCAAAGACCAACCAAAGCTAAACATAGCTTCAGTTTTTCCCTTGTGACCACCTTGGTCATCATGTCTGTAGAATTCTGAACTGTATGAATCTTCTCCAACTTCAACTTCTCTTCCTCCAAATTTGTCTTGATGAAATGGTACCTTAATTATATATGCTTCGTCCTAGAGTGGAAAGAAAAGTTCTTAGCTAGGTGTATAGCACTTTGACTATCACTATGCAAATTTCCTTGCTCCTTCTTATGCCCCAACTCCTCAAGTAATTGTTGTAACCAAATCATTTCTTTTCTTGCCTCTGTGGCAGCAACATATTGGCCTCTGTGGTTGACAAAGCCACCAAATTCTATAGTTGTGAAATCTAGCTTACTGTTGTCTCACCTGCAGTGTAAACATAACCTGTCATGTTCCTCCTATTGTCTACATTTCTAGCCACATAACCACACAAAGTGGCATCTGATCCACTGTAGAACAAAACTATCCCCATTGTCCCTCTCAAATACCAAAGGATCCACTTTATTTCCTGTCAGTGATCTCTACCTGGATCACTCATAAATCTACTCACCACTCCCACTGCATGGGAAATATTTGGCCTAGTGCACACCATGGCATACATCAAATTGCCAAACATTAATGAGTAAGGTATCTTGGACATCTAGTTTCTCTCCTCCTCTATCTTAGGACACTATTCCTTTGATAACTTGAAATGGCCAGCCAAAGGAGTCCCAACTGGTTCAGCATCCTGCATATTAAACCTCTCCAACACCTTCTTAATGTAATCTTCCTTAGATAAAGTCATCTTCTGTTCCTTCCTATTCCAATATATCCTCATACCAAGGATTTGTTTAGCTTCCCCCAAATCCTTCATAGAAAAGGATTCACTTAGCTACTTCTTGAGTACTTTTATTTCCTGCATGTTTTTACCTGCAACCAGCATGTCATCCACATACAAGTAAAGGATAATATAACTGCCATCCTCAAATTTCTTTGTATATACACAATGGTCAAAATGACATCTAATATAACATTTCTCCATCATGAAGCTATAAAATTTCTTATACCATTGACGTGGAGCTTATTTCAAGCCATACAAGCTCTTCTTCAGTTTTCACACCATCTCCTCTTTACCTTTGACCTCATAGCCCTCTGGCTGCTGCATATATAGTTCCTCCTCCAAATCACCATGGAGAAATGTAGTCTTTACATCAAGATATTATAAGTGCAAGTCTTTTGCTGAAACTATTTCTAGAAAAATTCTAATAGAAGTCATTTTTACTACAAGAGAAAAATCTCATCAAAATCTATACCTTTTTTCTGTGCAAACTCCTTGACCACTAACCGAGTCTTGTATCTTTTCTTTCCTCCTTCTTCCTCTTTCACTCTAAACACCCACTTGTTTTGTAATGTTTTTTTTTCCTTCGGGTAGCTTTACCAAATCCCATGTCTGGTTCTCCATGAGAGCCTAGTGCTCCTCATCCATGGCTTGCTCCCACTTCTTCCTGGCATCTACCTACATTTCTTCATCAAAGCTCTATGGCTCTCCACTATCAGTGAGTAATAAATAATAAATAGAAGGAGAAAAAATGTTCATGCTCTCTTCTTACTCTAGAAGACCTCCTCAATATAGGAGTTTGGGGTTATTGTTGAGGAAGTTCTTGAACTGATTCATGTGTCACTTTCCCATCCAAAAGATCCTCTACCACTGCATATTTCTTAGATTCTTCCTTGTTTTCTCGCAACTGCTTCTTATACATGACATTCTCATTGAAGACCAAATCCCTAGATTGAAGTATTTTCTTGTCCTTAATACTCCAACATTTATATCCAAATTCATCACCACCATAACCAATGAAAGTACATTTTTATGATTTAGCCTGTAGCTTGGTCCTATCATCCTTGTCTATATGGACAAACAACACACATCTAAAGAATCTAAGAAATGAATAATCAACTTTCCTACCATGCCAAACCTCTTCAGGTATGCCTCCATCGAAGGAACTTGAGGGTCCTCTATTTATCAAGTACACAACTATGCTTACCACTTCTGCCCAAAAAGAAAGAGGTAGTCCTGCATGTAACCTCGTGCTCCTAGCATGTTCCATTATTGTTTTGTTCATCCTTTCTTACATGCCATTCTATTGCAGAGTTCCTGGAACATTCAAAACGTCTTTTACCTCGTTCAAGTTTTAATAATTGTTCTCTGCCCAAACAACACAGTTTGGATCACACAATTTCTTTTTAAAACGAATGTTCCCTGTTCGCATATTTACAATATGGAAACACACATTCAATGCCATTCAATCTTATAAAACAGATTCTATATGCTGTTGTAAATGACTCGAGGAACTGCCGATCTTCCCAAGATTTTCATGGCTCGAGTTTCAACGATCCTTCATTTCATGACTCGGCAACAACCGATCCTTCATTTCATGACTCAACAACAACCGATCCTTCATGTCGTTTATGCATAGTATATTATATATACCTGTTCTCATAACCGTTTCCGGTTATCGAAGTGATCCATTTAAGAAGCCTATCTGAATATCTGTTACTGATATTCATCTGACATCCTGCATCTTAAATTAAGTGATAAGGACAACGCAACCAATAATTGCGATACTTTGGCCAAAGATTTTCACATGCTTTGCATGATCATATTCCTGGATGTGATACACATCAACAGAATACGTCCTTCACTTCACTTCACCTGTTATCTAGAATGGTCTTTCCTGGTTCCTACCAGTCCTCTTCGTTTAAGGTTCAGTTTTAAAAACTTCCAGTTTTTCAACTAGTAATATGAACGAATATAAGAAGGCACTCCTGGTAACTAAAGATACGCAGACAATACGGTGTCGTTACCCCCCCCACGACTCCGTGTGTCTAGTTATCCTTAGTATTCCGGAGTCACTCCGTATATCTGATCATATCCTATCCCCCGCCTAAGAACTTACACATTCAGCCTATGTATTCTAGATGTTTTAATTCAGGAGGGCATTGCTAATATGTCAGCTGCAACATTGTGTCGTCATGAAGACCCCGTCTTCATGGAGACACCTTGCTATAGCTGGCGTATGCCAATGTCCTTGCAGAATCCACCCATCGAGAACACACATCCTGCCTCAAGTGACTTTGGATTTGATTTAATAATTAAAATCAACTTTCAGCCATTCGTTGATCCCTTGATCCTCGTTTCCGTTGCAGTTGTATATAGCTAAGAGGGACTAAATCCGTCCATTAGCTTGCTATGCATCTTCTCCTTCGTATCGAAGGGCTTAACATTTCCTACTTGGTTCACTTCTTAATCATTGGATTAAGCAGTCCGTACCGACGGACGTGATAAGTTTAACCTATTAAACTTAGCCAAGATTTTCCAACTGCCAACTAAATTCAGAATTCTAACTTATTAGACGTCATTTAAAACGAGGTCTAATTCCCAAGAAATGTATTCATATGTTCTCCTTAATGTTATATGGTTAAGGTCCATTAGTTATGGATATACTATCCTATATATCCTTTATTCTGAATTTAACACGACGAGATCATTAATGGAGTTTTGTTGAGGCAGAGAAGTTTCGATTACTCCGAAGTTTAATTGGTATTCCTTAGCTCCTAAGCTAATCCTGAATACCTTTCAATTATGGAATCATATTCTTCCTAATCCTTTTTAATGTCAATTAAAAATTCATCTTTACCAAGTATGAATTAATTGCATTTTTTTTTTTCAACTTAAAGTTGCATTTAGGTAAGAATAGATATCAGTTTCCATTTAACATCCATCCAAGGACAATTAAAACAAATCCAATCAAGAAATAACATTATATTTCCAATTTAGATCTACAATTCAAACTGATATGTATGTGTGTGTGTGTGTGTGCGTGTGTGTGTGTGTGTTTGTGCGCTTGCGAGTGAGTGTCAGTGCACGTTCGTGTGCATGTGTTTGTGCATGTGTGTGCCTGTCCCTGTGTCCATGCACATTCGTGTGCGTGTGCGTGTGCGTTTGCGTGTGCATGTGCGTGTGCGTGTACGTGTCCATGTGCATGTGCGTGTGCGTGTTCATATGCGTACGTGTGCATGTGCGTGTGCTTTTGTGTGTGCATGTCCATGTGTGTGCGCATGTGATTGTACGTGTGTGTGTGCTTGTGCGTGGGAGTGTGCCTGTCAGTGCACATCCGTGTGCATGTGTGCGTGTGTGCGTGTGCATGTGTGTGTGTGTGTGCGTGTGCTTGTCCGTGTGTTTGTGTCTGCGTGTGTGTGTGTGCGTGTGCATGTGTGTGTGTGTGCATGTTCATCTAATTGTGCATGTGTGTGTGCTTGCGAGTGTGCGTGTGCGTGTGTATGTGTGTGGGTGTGCGCATGCGTGTACATGTGCATGTGCATGTGTGTGTGCATGTGCGGTGCATGTGCGTGTGCATGTGAACGTGCGTGTGGTTGTGCGTGTGCATGTGCTTGTGCGTGTGCGTGTGCGTGTGGGTCGGCGTGTGCGTGTGCATGTCCATGTGTGTGTGCGTGCATGTGTGTGTGTCTCTGTGTGCGTGTGCTTGTCCATGTGCATGTGTGTGTGCGTGTGCATGTGTGTTTGCCTGTGCGTGTATGTGTCTGTGTGCCTGTGCATTTGCGTGTCTATGTGCGTGTCTATGTGCATGTGCGTGTGTGTGTCTGTGTGCGTGTGCATGTGCATGTGTGTGTGTGTATATGCTTGCGAATGTGTGTGTCAGTGCACGTTCGTGTGCATGTATGTGTGTGCGTGTGTGCGTGTGTGTGTGTCTGTGCCTGTGCCTGTG
>CM034153.1:391309563-391334563 GCA_019776745.2 Taxus chinensis
ATGTTCATCTATTTGTGCGTGTGTGTGCGGTTGCAAGTGTGCGTGTGCGAGTGTGTGTGTGTTTGTGTGTGTGTGTGTGTGTGTGTGTGTGTGTGTGTGTGTGTGTGCACGTGTGTGTGTGTGTTTGCGTGTGCATGTGCATGTGTGTGTGAGTGTGTGTGCGTGTGCGTGTGCATGTGGGTGTGTGTGTGTGTGGGTGCCTGTTTGTGTGAGTGTGCGTGTGCATGTGCGTGTTCATGTGCGCGTGTGTGTGCATGTCCAAGTGCGTGTGTGTGTGCATGTGTGTGCGCTTGCGAGTGTGCGTGGGAGTGTGCATGTGCGTGTGCGTGTGTGTGTGCATGAGTGTGTCTGTAACATCCCCATTTTAAGATACTAAAACAAGGAAACATTTATATATATATATATATATATTTATATATATATATATATATATAACGCTCTCTGTTATGAATTATATAATTCAAACACATGTTCAAGTTTTAATAATTGTTCTCTGCCTAAACAATACAGTTTGGAACACACAATTTCCTTTTAAAACTAATGTTCTCTGTTCACATATTTGCAATATGAACACACATTCAGTGTCATTCCATCTTATAACAGATTCTATATGCTGCTGTAAATGACTCGAATAACTGCCGATCTCCCATTTTCATGGCTCGGAGTTTCAACAATCTCTTATTTCATGACTCGGCAACTACCGATCCTTCATGTTCATTCATGCATAGTATATTATATATACAAGTTCTCTTAACCGTTTCCGATTATCGAAGTGATCCATTTAAGAAGCCTACCTGAATATCTGTTACTGATATTCATTTGACATCCTGAATCTTAAATTAAGTGATTAGGACAACACAACCAGCACTTGTGATACTTGTGCCAAAGATTTTCACATGCTTTGCATGATCGTATTCCTGGATGTGATACACACCAATGGAATACGTCCTTCACCTCACTTCACCTGTTATCTAGAATGGTCTTTCCTGGTTCCTACCAGTCCTTTCAATTTAAGGTCAGATTCAAACTTCCAATTTCCAACTAGCAATATGAACGAATATAGGAAGGCACTCATGGTGACTAAAGATACGCAGACATACGGTGTCGTTCCCCATGACTCCGTGTGTCTAGTTATCTTTAGTCCTTCGGAGTCACTCCGTATACGTGATCATACTCCTATCCCTAGCCAAGAACTTCACATTCAGCCTATGTATTCTTGATGTTTTAATTCGGGAGGGCATTGTAATATGTCAATGTCCTACGGAATCCTCCCATCAAGAGTACACATCCTACTCAAGTGATTTGGATATGATCTTAATATTTAAGATCAACTTTCAGCAACCATGTTGATCCTTCATCCTCGTTCCCGTTACAGTTGTATATAGCTAAGAGAGACTAAATCCGTCTTCTAGCTTGTTATGCATCTTCTCCTTCGTACCGAAGGGTTGCATTTTCTTTACTTGGTTCTCTTCAATAAAAGAACCCTGCTTTTATGAAATGACAGTATGAACATCAATCAAGAATTAAGCATCAAAAGAATGGACAACATAACAACCAAACCATCTAAATACCATCCCAATCAGCCAAAGAATTGCTGTCTTATTTCCCACATAACCATACAAGACGCAATTTCCTTCAGCAGTTCTAGATTACAACATTTGTAAGAACTAGGAATACAAGTAGCATACTGTTGTTATAACATAACTGTTATCCTTTCAATTTATTTCATTAGTAATAAATGAAAAGGATAAAAATCTAACTGAAATGTAAACCAATTACTTTCCTTTCAATTCATGCAACTCATTTGATTTCTAGCAATCAAGTGCAGATGCTATAAGCAAACAACAATACATATAGATGCTTAAACCCAAGCAATTACAAAATTCGTTCCTAAACGATTACAGATTTCCAACTGTATGAGAGAAGAAAAGATCATTTTTCCAAGTTATCCATCCACATTCCTATTTCTTTCCTCATGACTGTCCTAAAAATTGAATCCAAACGAGACACAAATCAAGATAATAGTTCAGAGTGAAACTTACAAAATCCATTCAAAATTCACTTTCCAGCAGCAAGAATAATTTCATTCATAATCAGCTTTAAATGAAAACAAGGAAGAACTTATCTTCCTTATCAATACTTCATTTAATTCAGGCACATACGAATGCCATAAACAGGTTAGTAAAACATCGTATTATCATAGAACAAGCAGTATAAAGATGCATGCTATGTACTTACTATACTAGAAGACTCCATACTTCTTTCACTGTATTTTTAACCAAATAACAGTTATACAATCACGTAATCAATTATTCACATGACCTCTATATCCATGAACACATACAGTTCATAAATATTCATTTGCACCTTGCTGTTACCTACAGCAAGTCCAATTCATTTTGCACAGTAAAGCTCTATAATTGCTATTTCCAGAATTCAAACAGCAAAAAGAGAAGAATTCATTCCTTTAACTATTCAATAAAAGACACAACCATTTTCTTCAACTCAACAAGAATTACTCAGGTCGATTTCATTTCTTTAAAATGACTGTGCAAAATCGGAGACCGCAAGAAACATTTAAATATTCCGTTTGTATAGAAAAACACAGCACTCAGGAAACCATCTAAATGCCACTGTCATCTCTATCAAGCTGAACTTATAAAGTTCATCAAACCCAATTACTATTTCTATCAAATCAAAAACAGCAGAAGAAGAAGAATTCGTTTCCCTATAATTTCATTAAGAAACAATCATTTTGTTCAGAATGAAATAAAAACACCCAAATCGTGTTTATCTTAGCATGACAGCTCAACTTATAAAGATAACAGAACAATCGTTCAACATTGAAAAGCAACTCACATAACCTATACAGTTTCCATTCAATATACCATAAGCAATGAATGTCCAGTTCGAGTTCTACCTCGATCAATCATTAAATCCAAAACAACATTTTCCTTTTTCCTAATGAGGTACAAAACTCAAAATGCAATATTCATATATCAATACCTCTATCAAGGCAAACCCACATAAGGGTATTAGATACATAAGCTTGGTACATTCAGGACAGACTCAAACAACAAACCAAATTTCCATGTTTTTCCATTTACTTGCACAGAAATCCCAAGCCAAGTCGTATTCACAAAAACAATTTGAGTTAGAAGATCAACCGCATCCATAGAACCCTATAAAATCAACTTTCCATCACAGCAAGGAAAGAATATAATCATTTATTGCACAGAAATACAAGCCAAGCTCGTTCTCACGACTACAGTCCGAATTGGAAGATCAAATTGATTCCTTAAAACACAACAAAATCAACCTTCCATCACAACAAGAAAATAATGTAATCATTTATAAGTTTAGAAGAAAAATAATTTCTTTTTCCAACTCCAACGAATACCTATGTCGTATTCGTCCATTTATACCAAAGAAGAAGCACAACAATAATTATATTACTATCATTTCCCTCTAACCGAGCTCGTAATGCTCAAATTAAACTCAAATGACAGTTCCTTTAAAATCTAAAAATGCTATTTCCTTCAAAACCCAAAACAGCAGAACGAAAAGGATCTTATTTCCTTTTAAAAATTTCAGTAAAAAAACAACTTCAAACAACTCGCACAGCTAATACTTTCCATCATTCCAGTTCGTATTAGCAAAAGCACGATTGTTTCAATAATGAAAACAAACTCATACAACATGTACAGTTTCATAACACACATGATGAATTCCCCATTACTGTCAAACAAACCATCACAGCATGGAGGTGTTTCCACTCAATTAAAAAAATGCAAGGACAGTTCGAATCACAATAACAAGAAAACAATTCTACCCATTTCATTTCCACAATGACAGCAAAATCGAATAAACCCAAAACCTGTTCAAAAGAAGAAGAGCAGGGTTGTTTTAATGAGACGCTTAAGTAAAGCAAGTGTTTTAAAGAGAAGGGCTTAACATGCCTGGTATTCTTCCTTGAAACTCGAAGAAAACCGTGTCTACAGAAGGTGTTTCCTTCCACGGCGACAGCAACGAGCTTCCAAACAATCCCTTCCTCTTCAGGCTCAGCAAATGGCCTTCAATTTCCAAAGAACAGAGACAGAAACCAAACACAACTGGTTCGACTGAACCAATCAAAAACCAAATGCAGAGCAACTTCTCAAAAAACCCGAGCAAACACAAATGACCAACAACAATTCCTCCAAACTCTTTCCAAGGCGGACTGGTCACGAAGACCAAAAAGAATTAAATGCATTAAAGGCTTTGCCTTTTTCTATTTCCTCACGCCACTGCCGACTTGGGTTGGCGAGTTGCCAATTTCAAATTTTGCATGCAAAACCAAGTTTAGTGCATAACTAACTAGATACCTCTAACTTTTCATGTTCCCACCAAACTTGGCGCTGTCCACGCAAGGACTTACATTAATTGCCATTTAATTCCCTTTCATCCTTATCCTTTCCCATGGGTCTGTGCGGCCCCTTCTAGGTTAGGATTAGTTTAGAATTCATAATAGTGTTCAAACCTAGGTCACCGCCTAGTCTTTAGGTTAATAGAACTTAGGTCTATTTTCACCATTTAGAATTTAAAAATCCACTTAGGATAGTAGTTTAGGATGTAAGGTAGAACTTAGGATTAGATTAGGATCTAATTTCCCTTTTAGCATCTAACACTTAATCAATCAACTTCCAGTCAAGTCTTCCCGGCTGACTTCCAATTTCAACACTGTACATGACATTTCGTGCTTCGTTAACATACCGGAGCCACCCGTATCTAGGCATTTCTCGCCTTACGAGGTCTCACGTTATGACAGTGTATGGTTCGTAAATCGAACCTTTTCCATTGGCATCTACATGCCAACTGTTCATACCTGAAATCAGGTGTTGCACATTTATATCCACCTTCAGTTCGGTTCAAGAGTAAATCGTCAAAGCGATCACAAGAAGGCCACATCATACTTTGGATCAGTGGAATTGATTCAAGGTGTGCTGTCAATCAGCGAATAGAGTTTAGCAAGCATATGACAATTTGTCGTTACATCAGCAAACACACAAGTAACAATAACTACTGTCCCATGCAAATAAATTACAGTATGCAAGAATCCAGATTAGCAACACATTCCCTCAAGATCAAAATATATATCTTAACATGTTTTCCTTCATTTCAGCAGTTACAACATCAAGAAAGTAATTACCATGATAACTTACAAAAATCAAGGCGTTACATTCCTCCCTCCTTAAAGAATCATCGTCCTGATGATCAAATTAACCAAATCAAGGAGTTCCTAGGACAAAGTTTAGTTATTGTCCTTCCATTCATAAGTTCGTACCAAAAACAGATTCACTCTTAAAAACTGTGTTTTAAGACAACTGTACAATAGACTAATAATTGTCTAAATTTGGTAGAATTATCAGTTTTTCGAATTTCAAATTCGATCAAACAAATGTGGAAAAGTAGATCTCATTTCTTCGAGATTTTCCCAAGTTGCACTTTCTTCGCTGAACTGGTCCCACTGGACCTTACATTGGCTCACTTCGCGATTTCTTAAGTACAACTGGCGAGTTCCCAACACTCGAATGGGCTTAACCACGATTATTCCTGGGTCTTGGACCTGCAAGGAATTCTAATTCAGCACATGTGATAAATCTATCACGTATTTCTTAAGAAAAGAAATATGAAAAACATCATGCATTTGAGACAAAGCAGGAGGTAATGCTAGACGATAAGCTACAGGGTTGATTATTTCAACAATTTTAAAAGGTCCCACGTATCATGGCGATAACTTGGCAGCCTTGCCAAAAGTTATTGAGCTCTTTTTCAGCTTCACCCGAAGAAAGACCTTCTCTCCCAGTTTATAATTCCTATCAACCCGCTTTAAGTCTGCATAACTCTTTTGCCTATTGGCAGCCTCCTTTAGATGTTCCTGAATCATTTTGATCTGCTGTTCCATTTCCGTAAGGATTTATGGCCCAATTACCTCTCTGTCCTCAATGCTATCCCAGCTGACAGGGGTTCTGCATTTTCTTCCATACAATGCTTCAAAGGGTGCCATTTTTAAAGAGGCATGGTATGTATTATTGTAAGAAAATTCTACCAGCGGAAGGTATTCCTCCCATTAATACTGTTGGTCCATGCAATACATCCTTAACATGTCCTCTAAAACTTGATTGACTTTCTCAGTCTATCCATCCGTCTCCGAATGATATGCAGAACTGAAGTTTAATTTAGTTCCCAAGGCCACATTAAGCATTTGCCAAAACCTTGATGTCATCCTTGGATCTTTGTCTGATATGATTAATTCCGATATTCCATCCAATCTGAAGATTTCATGTACAAATCTCCTTGCTAACACTGGTGCATCGTCTTTCAAATTACCAGCAATGAAGTGTGCCACTTTGGTCAATTTGTCGACTACAACCAGGATAATGTCATGCTTATTTCTTGACATAGGAAATCCTTGAACGAAATCCATCATTATCACTTGCCATTTATACTGTGGAATACTGTGGGGATACAATAATCCAGCGGGATGCATATGTTCCGCCTTAACATGCTGACATTCCAAGCAGTTTGTTACAAATTCTACCACATCCTTTTTCATTCCCTTCCAGAAGTATTGCTGCTTAAGATCAGCAAGCATTTTCGTAATGCCAGGGTGTCCAGAAAAAGGTGAATTATGAAATTCAGTTAACAATTTTGTTCTTAAGTCATTCGCTAAAGGTATATATACCCTGTTTTCGAACCTCAGAATTCCTTCATTATCAAAACGGAATCCTTTATACCTGACATCCTTCAGGTCTATAGCAAGTGCTGTTTTGACTTGCTGGAAATAAGGATCTGATTCCAAGGCATCTTTCACCTCGTCCTTAAACTAAGTTCTTAACGTTATAAGAGCAGAGATATGCTTCCGTCGACTCAGAGCATCTGCCACTCTATTTTCCTTGCCCTTGATATAGCTTATATCAAAATCATACTGAGACAGAAATTCTAACCATCTTCATTGCCTTGCATTCAGATTTGGCTGAGTAAAAATATACTTCAGCCCCAGATGGTCTGTTTTTAACTCAAAAGGCTTGCCTAAAAGGTAATGCCTCCACATTTGAAGTGCATGAACAATGGCAGCGAGTTCTAGGTCGTGTGGAGCATAATTCTGTTCATGTAACTTAAGCTTTCTGCTTTCATAAGCTATAACATGGTTATTTTGTAGTAGAATACCTCCAAGGCCTTCTCCTGAGGCATCCGTTACAACCATAAAATTTCCATTTGGATCAGGTATAGTCAAAATAGGTGCTGTAGTTAACTACTTCTTTAAATTTTTAAAGGCAGATTCACACTTGTCCGTCCAGACAAATTTCTTATCCTTATTTTACAGCGAAGTGATTGGGGCAGCAATTTTTGAAAAGTCCTTAATGAACTTTCAATAATATCCAGCCAAGCCCATGAAGCTCCTCACTTCGTGCACGTTCTTAGGCGCAGGCCACTCAGTTATCGCTGTGATCTTTGAAGGGTCAACAGCTATTCCATTCTTGCTTATAACGTGTCCCAAATAATGCACGTCTGCATCATAAAAGGAACATTTAGACAGTTTACCACACAACTTCCTCTTTCTTAAAATTTCCAGCACTATCCTTAGATGTTCTTAGTGTTCTTCGACATTTTTAGAGTATATAAGAATGTCGTCTAAGAATACAAGCACAAACTTGTCTAAGTATTCTTTAAAAATATTGTTCATCAGATTCATGAAGGCAGCAGGTGCATTAGTGAACCCAAAAGGTAACACCGTGAACTCATAATGCCCATACCTTGTTCTAAAAGCTATTTTATGAATATCTTCTTCCTTTATTCTCAACTGATGATACCCAGATCGAAGATCTATTTTTGAATAGATTGATGCTCCTCACATCTGATCAAACAGATCATCAATCCTAGGGAGTGGGTACCGATTTTTAATAGTTGCTTTGTTCAGCATTCTGTAATCAATGCACAGCCTCAAAGTGCCATCCTTTTTCTTTACAAAAATTACCGGCGCTCCCCAAGGTGAGACGCTCGGTCTTATCAGCCCCTTAGTCAAAAGTTCTTGTAACTGAGCCTTTAGCTCTACCAACTCGATGGTGGTCATCCTATAAGGTGCCTTAGATATGGGTTCAGTTCCCAGTTTGATTTCTATTGCAAAGTCAAACTCACGTTTAGGTGGAAGACCTGGAAATTCCTCCGGAAACACATCACGGAAACCCTTTAACAATGGATATCTTTCCATGAAATCATTATCTTCCTCAGCATTTTCTGTCATTTTTACTGCATACAAGGTATAGCCTCAGTTTTTAGGCCTTTTTAGTTGCATAGCTGTCAGTTTCCTAACTGCAACTTCACGTTTTACACCTTGAATGACTGCTGCTCTATGCAGGTCATCAAAACAACAAATTTGTTTTTCATAACAGTCGACCTTTGCCTTATGTTCAGCCAATCAGTTAACTCCAATAATGATATTATATGATCCTAGAGGAGTGACATACAAGTCAACTTCGGTGGAGAAACTAGGCAAGTCAAGAATTGCCCCAAAAAGGCACATTTTGATTGTATGGATAGCATTATTCCCATAATGCACTGTCCATGTTTTATCCATTCGTTCAGCCCTTCTTTTTAATTTCATTGCAAGTTTAGCAGAAATAAAGCATTCAGTAGCTCCAGTATCAAAAAGTATGACTACAGGTGTACCGAATAACTTACCCGGAACTTCTATAGACGTAACTTGCTTTTCAGCTTGTCTGTTAGCCACTGCAGCGTGTATCCTATGTTGCTGACCATGATCATCCTTCTTCAGAGGACATTGATTCGCATAGTGGTCCTTTCCACAGTTGAAGCATCCTCTAACTAGCCCTTTTCTAGGCTCAAATTTATTACCAGCTTTGAAGTTATCATTCTAGCTTCCATAGGACTTCTGTCCAATGCCATTAACTTTTGTAAAGTTATTCCGCACACTATTTATAGGTCTGTTCATCACAGATTTCTTGTTATCCACAACAATTTTGTTTTTCACACCAAACCTTTTCCAAGGTCCCCTTTTTGGTGCAAGAGATGAAGAAGAATTGGGAATCTTCTTCCTTAGCTCTTCCCTATGAGCAGATATTGCTCTCAATTTCTGTTCCTGTCTGATTGCCTTTTTGACAACTCCATCCATGGTGGTTGGGCCGTGGATATCCACTTCACCACCAATGATGGGATTCAGTCCCATTATGAATTTCTATATTCTGAACTTCTCGTCAGCTTGGTACTGCGGCACATACTTAAGGAGTTTAGTAAACCCTTCCCAGTATTCCGTCACCGATAGCCTTCCTTGTGAACAGTTCTGAAATTCAGTCATTTTCCTATCAAAATAGAGTTGAGGCAGCCATCGTTGCCTAAAATAACCCTTAAATTGATCCCAAGTTATGTCTGATTCGACAATATTCAACTGAACCTTACGGTTGTCCCACCATGATGATGCTTCATGAGAAAGCTGACATGCTCCCCATATCGCTTTGGTCTCTTCGGAGAAGTTTCTTATTGCAAAGTATTTCTCCATTTCACTGAGCCAATTCTCAGCTCCGTCCCCAAGGGTTGTTCCATCAAATTTTGGAGGACTTATTCTCTTTATATCATTTGTAAGTTCAGTTGCTAATCTTGTCCTTTTATTTTCAGGGGGATTAGGAGCAATTACATTATTATTATCAACACCCGGATTCCCTCCATTGATGTTGTCCACAGGAGGCGGCTGATCATTTATTTCAGCTTCATCTTCCTCCTCTTCATTTCCCATTGACTATTATTCCAGAACAGTCAAACGATCTCTCGTATCTAGTAGGGCAGCAAGGATTTCATCCATCTTTTGAGCAATACCTGCTTCTCCACCCTGTAACGGGTTATTCGTAGCATTCCCTCTTATTCTGACCATTTTCTGTTCAATAAGAAAATGCAAACCTTATTAATATCGTGGACTCATTAGGTCCAAGAGCTGCAACCTTCAGCTCTGATACCAAGATGTAACATCCCCATTTTAAGATACTAGAACAAGGAATTTTTTTATTTTTTATTTTATATAACGTTCTCTGTTATGAATTATATAATTCAAACACACGTTCAAGTTTTAATAATTGTTCTCTGCCCAAACAATACAGTTTGGAACACACAATTTCCTTTTAAAACTAATGTTCTCTGTTCACATATTTGCAATATGGAACACACATTCAGTGCCATTCAATCTTATAACAGATTCTATATGCTGCTGTAAATGATTCGAAGAATTGCCGATCTCCCTTTTTCATGGCTCAAAGTTTCAACGATCTCTCATTTCATGACTCAGCAACTACCGATCCTTCATGTTCATTCATGCATAGTATATTATATATACAAGTTCTCTTAACTGTTTCCGGTTATCAAAGTGATCCATTTAAGAACCCTATCTAAATATCTGTTACTAATATTCATCTGACATCCTGCATCTTAAATTAAGTCATTAGGACAACGTGACTAGCACTTGCAATACTTTGGCCAAAGATTTTCACATGCTTTGCATGATCATATTCCTGGATGTGATACACACCAATGGAATACGTCCTTCACCTCACTTCACCTGTTATCTAGAATGGTCTTTCCTGGTTCCTACCAGTCCTTTCAATTTAAGGTCAGATTCAAACTTCCAATTTCCAACTAGCAATATGAACGAATATAGGAAGGCACTCATGGTGACTAAAGATAAGCAGACATACGGTGTCGTTCCCCACGACTCCATGTGTCTAGTTATCTTTAGTCCTCCGGAGTCACTCCGTATACGTGATCACACTCCTATCCCCAGCCAAGAACTTCACATTCAGCCTATGTATTCTTGATGTTTTAATTCAAGAGGGCATTGTAATATGTCAATGTCCTACGGAATCCTCCCATCGAGAGTACACATCCTACTCAAGTGATTTGGATATGATCTTAATATTTAAGATCAACTTTTAGCAACCATGCTGATCCTTTATCCTCGTTCCCGTTACAGTTGTATATAGCTAAGAGAGACTAAATCCATCTTCTAGCTTGCTATGCATCTTCTCCTTCGTACCGAAGGGTTGCATTTTCTCTACTTGGTTCTCTTCTTAATCATTGGATTAAGCAGCTAGTTACCGATGGACGTGATAAGTTTAACCTATTAAACTTAACCAAGTTTTTTACAACTGTAACTAAATTCAGAATTCCAGCTTATTAGACGTCATTTAAATGAGGTCTAATTCCCAATAAATGTATTCATTTATTCTCCTTAACCTTACATAGTTAAGGTCCATTAGCCCTGGATATATTTATCCCATATCCTTTCTTTCTGAATTTAACATACGAGGCTATTAATGGAGTTCAAAAACAAAGTTTGGCTACTCCTAAGTTAATTGATATTCCTTAGCTTCCAAGTTAATCCTGAATACTTATCATTTGTGGAATCATATTCTTCCTAATCCCTTTAATGTCAATTAAACATTCATCTTAACCCAAAGTATGAACTAATTACACATTTCAACTTAAAAGTTGCATTTAGGTAAGAATAGATATCAATTCCTTTTTAATCCATCCAAGGATAATTGAGTAATTCCAAATCAAGAAATAACATTAAATTTTCAATTTAATCAACAATATCAAACTGATATAGTTATTAAAATATCACACTTGTATTTTTATTCATCAATCCATTTCATAATCCATACATCTGCCAATCCAACTGACTGGACTTTGTTTATATAAAACATCATTACAACTCATAGATAGAAGAATGTACTTTCTTCTTTTCACAATTCCTCGTAGAGGAATAATAACTAACAAAAACAATTCATCTTCAAACAATCAAAAGAAGCATCATAAAATAGCCATGTCTTCATTCTATCAAATTCCATCTGTAAAATTACTTGCACGGGTTAGTTCATTGAACTGAGCATACTAAGCACTTGTCATTAAAATGAGGTGCTTCTAATTAACTGTCTCAATAAAAGAACCCTGCTTTTATGAAATGACAGTATGAACATCAATCAAAAATTAAGCATCAAAAGAATGGACAACATAACAACCGAACCATCTAAATACCATCCCAATCAACCAAAGAATTGTTGTCCTATTTCCCACATAACCATACAAGAAGCAATTTCGTTACAGCAGTTCCAAATTACAATATTTGTAAAGAACTAGGAATACAAGTAGCATACTGCTGATATAACTTAACTGTTATTCTTTCTATTCCTTTCACTAGTAATAAATGCAAAGGGTAAAAATCTAACTGAAACGTAAACCAATTACTTTCCTTTCAGTTCATGCAACACATTTGATTCCAAGCAATCACGCACAGATGAGATAAGCAAACATCAATGCATATAGTTCCTCATACCCAAGCGATTACAAAATTCGTTCCTTCACGATTACAGATTTCCAACTGTATGAAAGAAGATTAGATCATTTTTCCAAGTTATCCATCCACATTCCTATTTCTTTCCTCATGATTGTCCTAAAAACTGAATCCAAACGAGACACAATTCAAGATAACAGTTCAGAGTGAAACTTACAAAATCCATTCGGAATTCACTTTCCAGCAGCAAGAATAATTTCATTCATAATCAGCTTTAAATGAAAACAAGGAAGAATTTATCATCCTTATCAATAATTCATTTAAATCAGGCTCATATGAATACCCAAAAACAGGTTAATACAACATCATATTTATCATAGAACAATTAGTATAAGAGATGCATACTATGTACTTACTGTACTAGAAGAATCCATATTTCTTTCACTGTATTTTTAACCAAATAACAGTTATACAATCATGAAATCAATTATTCACATGACTTTCTATTTTCATGAACGCATACAGTTCATAAATATTCAATTTGCACTCATTGTTGTTACCTACAGCAAGACCAATTCATAGAGCACAGTAAGGCTCTCCAATTGCTATTTCCAGAATTCAAACAGCAAAAAGAGAAGAATTTCATTCCTTTAACCTATTCACTAAAGAAAACAATCATTTTCTTCAGACTCAACAAGGAATTGTTCAGGCCGATTTTATTTCTTCTAAAATGACGGTGCCAAGATCAGAATACCACACAGAAACAATTAAATATTTCATTTGTACAGAAAAGCACAGCACTCAGAAAAATAATCTAAATGACACTGTCACTCTCCAACAATGCTGAACTTATAAGGTTCAATCAAACCCTAGTTACTATTTCTTTTGAAATCTAAAACAACAGAGAGAAGGAAGAACTAGTTTCCCTATAATTTCAGTAAGAAACCATCAATTTGCTCATAATGAAATAAAAACACCCAAATCGTGTTTATCTTAGCATGACAGCTCAACTTATAAAGCTAACAGAACAATCGTTCAACATTGAAAAGCAACTCACATAACCTGTACAGTTTCCATTCAATATACCATAAGCAATGAATGTCCAGTTCGAGTTCTACCTCGATCAATCATTAAATCCAAAACAACATTTTCCTTTTTCCTAATGAGGTACAAAACTCAAAATGCAATATTCATATATCATTACCTCTATCAAAGTAAACCCTTATAAGGGTGTTAAATGCATAAGTCTTGGTATAGTCAAGACAAACCCACACAGCAAGACCAACATTTCCATGCATTTATTCCATTTACTTGCACAGCAATCCAAAGCTAAGTCGTATTCACAAAGACAGTCTGAACTAGAAGATTGAACATCATCAATAAAACACTATACAAATCATCTAACCCCCACAGCAAGGAATCAACATAATTCATTTAATGCACAAAAATACAAGCCAAGCTCATTTTCACAACTACTGTCCGAACTGTAAGATCAAAGTCATTTCCATAAAACAAAACAAAATCAACCTTTCATCCCAACAAGAAAAGAATCTAATCATTTATAAGTTCAGAAGAAAAATAATTTCTTTTTCCAACTCCAACGAATACCTATGTCGTATTCGTCCATTTATACCAAAGAAGAAGCACAACAATAATTACATTACTATCATTTCCCTCTAACCGAACTCGTAATGCTCAGATAAAACTCTAATGCCAATTCCTTTAAAATCCAAAAATGTTATTTCCTTCTAATCCCGAAACATTAGAAGAAAAGGAAAAGGATCTTATTTCCTTTAAGAAAAATTTCATTATAGAAACGACATCAAGCAACTCGTACATCCTAATACAATTTCCATCATTCAAAAGTTCATATTAACAAAAGCATCAATCGTTTCAGATAATGAAAACAACCCACACTGCCTACACCGTTCTTATATAGCATTTAATCAGAGAAAAACTCATTTCGAATTCCCAAATACCATCAAACAAACCAACACAACATGGAGTTCTTATTCCAACTCAATTAAAAAAATGTAAAGACAGATCAAATCACAATAGCAAGAAAACGATTTCTACCCATATCATTTCAAACAATGACAATAAGAATTGACTAACCTAAATCGTCTCAACATGACAATAATCAGATAAACCAAAAACCCAAGAGCAGGGTTGTTTTAATGAGACGCTTAAACAAAGCAAGTGTTTTAAAGAGAAGGGCTTAACATGCCTGCAATTTCTTTTCCAAAACTTGAAGAAAACCGCGTCTACCAAAGGTATTTCCTTCCACGGCGACAGCACGAGCTTCCAAACAATCCTTTCCTCTTCAAGCTCAGCAAAAGCCTCCAAATTTCCAAAGAACAGTGATAAAACCCAAATGAAACTGGTTCGACAGAACCAAGCAAAAACCAAATGCAGAGAAACTTCTCAAAAATCTGAATCAACACAATAAACAATCAACATTTCCTCCATACACTTTCCAAGGTGGACTGGTCACGAAGACCAAAAAAAAAATTAAATGCATTAAAGGCTCAGCCTTTTCCTATTTTCTCACGCCACCGCCGACTTGGGTTGGCGAACTCCCAAGTTCAAATTTTGCATGTAAAACCAAATTTAGTGCATGACCAACTAGCTACCTCCATCTTTCTCCTTGTTCCCATCAAACTTGGCGCTGTCCACATAAGGACTCACATTAACTGCCATTTAATTCCCTTTCATCCTTATCCTCTTCCCCCAAGGGTCTGCGCGTCCCCTTCTAGGTTAGGATTAGTTTAGGATTCATATTAGTGTTCAAACCTAGGTCATAGCCTAGTCTTTAGGTTAATAGAACTTAGGTTTATTTCCACCCTTTTTTTTATATAATTTAAAAATCCACTTAGGATAGTAGTTTAGGATGTAAGGTAGAGCTTAGGATTAGATTAGGATCTAATTTCCCGTCTAACACCTAACACTTAACCACCTTCAACTTCCTAGTCAAGTCTTCTCGACTGACTTCTAATTCCAACACTGTGCAGGACATTCCGTCCTTTGTTAACATGCCCGAGCCACTCATATCCAGGCATTCCTCGCCTTACGAGGTCTCACGTTACGACAGTGTATGGTTCATGAATCGAACCCATTTCCGTTGGCATTTACGTGCCAACTGGTCATACCTAGTAATCAGGTGCTGCACATTTATATTAACCTTCAATTCAGTTCAAGAGTAAATCATCAAAGCGATCACAAGAAGTGCCACAACATACTTTGGATCAATGGAATTGATTCAAGGTGTGCTCACAAGCAGTGAATAGAGTTCAGCAAGCATACGACAATTTGTCGTCACATTAGCAAACATACAGGAAAGAATAACTGTTGTCCCATGTAAATAAATTACAGCATGCAAGAATCCTTAGATTTGCAGCACATTCCCTTAAGATCAAAATATATATCTTAACATGCTTGCCTTCATTTCAGCAGATACAACAGTCATGAAAAATAATCACCAAGATAACTTACAAAAATCAGGGTGTTACATTACATTTGTGTGTGTGCATGTGTGCGTGTTCATGTGTTAGTGTTTATGTTCGCGTGCACGTGGGTGTGTGTGTGCATGTGTTAGTGTGCATGTGCATGAGCATGTGGGTGAATGTGTGTGTGTGTGTTTACGTGTGTGTGTGCATGTGCGTGTGTGTGTGCGTGTGCGTATGTCATGTGTTTGTTTATGTGCGTGCATGTGCGGTAGTGTGCATGTGCATGTGCTTGTGCGTGTGCATGTGGGTGTGCTGTGTGTGCATTGCTGTGTGCGTGTGCGTGTGCGCGTGCGGGTGCATGTGCATGTGCGGGTGTGTGTGTGCGTGTGAGTGTGCATGTGGTTGTGCATGTGTGTGTGCATGTGCGTGTGCGTGTATGTGTGCGTATGTGTGTTTTTGTGCGTGTGCGTGTCAATGTGTCTTGGCGTGTGCATGTGTATGTGCACATGTGCATGTGCGTGTCCGAGTGTGTAGGTGCATTTGTGCGCGTGCATATGCGTGTGTGTGTGAGTGTGCTTTTTGCTGCATCTGTGTGAAAGCATCTGCATGTGCGTGTGCGATCTACGTGTATGCGTGTGCTTGTGCCTGTGCGTGTGCATGTAAATGTGTGTGCATGTGTGTGTGCGCGTGTGCGTGTGCGTGTGCGTGTGCATTTGTCTGTGTGCGTGTGCATGTGCATGTGCATGTGTGCTTGTTCGTGTGCGTGTGCGTACGAGGGTGTGTGTGTGTGCATGTGCATGTGTGTGTGTGCGTGTGCGTGTGTGAGTGTTTATGTCGCTTGTATGTGTGCATGCGAGTGCACATGTCCTTGTGTGTGTGCATGTGCGAGTGCATGTCCTGTGTGTGTGTGTCTGCATGTGCATTTGCATGTGTGTGTGCACATGGGCTTGTTCATGTGCGTGTGTGTGTGCATGTGCATATGCGGGTGCGTCTGCATGTGCTGTGTGCATGTGTGTGTGCATGTCCTTTTGTGCATGTGCTTGCGTGTACGTGTGCATGTGTTTGTGCGTGAGTGTGTGCGTGTGTGTGTGTTTATGCGTGTGTGTGTCTGTGTGTGTCTGTTTGCACTGTGCGTGTGCGTGTGCATGTGCATGTGTGTGTGCGTGTGTTTGTGCATGTGTGTGCATGTCCCTGTGTCAGTGCACATTCATGCGCGTGTGCGTGTGCATGTGCATTTACGTGTGCATGTGCGTGTGCATATGTGCATGCATGTGCGTGTGCATGTATGTGTGCATGTGCATGTGCGTGTGCATGCGAGTGTGCATGTGCGTGTGTGTGTGTGTTCATGTGCGTACGTGTGCATGTGCGTGTGCATTTATGTGTGCATGTGTCTGTGTGTGCATGTGATTGTGCGTGTGCATGTGCCTATGTGTGGTATGTGTGCGTGTACAGTGCACGAGTGCGTGTGTATGTCCGTATGTGTGTGTGCTTGCATGTGCGTGTGCATATGTTTGTCCATGAGTGTGTGCGTGTGTGTGTGTTTATGCTTGTGCGTGTCTGTGTGTTTGCGTGTCTGTTTGCATGTGCATGTGCGTGTGCATGTGTTTGTGCGTGTGCGTGTGCATGTACGTGTGCGTGTGCGTGTACGTGTGTGCGTGTGCTTGTGCATGTGACTTGTGCGTGTAGTTGTGTGCTGACGATGGTGGATTTGCTTGTGCATGGGCTTATGCGTGTGCATGTGCGTATGCGTGTGCGTGTTTGCATGTGTGTGTGCGTGTGCGTATGCGTGGTGCTTGTCCATCAGCGAGCGTGTGTGCTAGCGTGTGCGTGTGTGTCTGCAAGTCCATGTGTGTGTGCGTGTGTGTGTGAATGTGCGTGTAGTTGTGTGTGAGTCTGTGTGCATGTGTGTGTGAATGGGCGTGTGCCTGTGCATGTGCGTGTGCGCGTGTGTGTTTGTGTGCGTGTGCGTGTGCATGTGTGTATGCGTATGTGTGTGCGTGTGCGTGTGTGCAAGTGCGTGTGCGTGTTTGTGTGCATGTGTGCATGTACATGTGTGTATGTGAGTGTGCGTGTAATTATGTGTGTGTTGGTGCATGTTCGTGTGTGTGCATGTGCCGTGTCGCGTATGCGCATGCGTGTGTGTGTGGGTGTGCATGTGCATGAGTGTGTGCGTGTGTGTGTACTTTAGTGTGTGTGTGCATGTATGTTCTGTGTGCGCGCGTTTGCATGTGCTTGTGCGTGTGCATGTGTGTGTACGTGTGTGTGTGCGTGTGAATGTGTCCATGTGCATGTGCGTGTTCGCGTGTGCATGTACGTGCGTGTACTACGTGTGCGTATGCGTGTGCGTGTGCGCATGGGGTTGTGTGTGTTTGCGTGTGCGTGTGCGTGTACGTAAGTAGCTGCGTGTGCGTGTGCTTGTGCGTGTGCGTGTGCATGTGTGCATGTGTGCGTGTGCATGTACTGTGCATGTGCGTGTGCATGTGAATTTGTGTGTGCGTGTGCGTGTGCATGTGCATCGGCGTGTGCGTGTGTGTGTGTGTGCTCATGTGCGTGTATGTGCACGTGTCTGTGTGTGTGTCCGTTTGCATGTGCATGTGCGTGTGCGTGTGTGTGTGCATGTGCGTGTACATGTACATGTGCGTGTGCATGTGTGTACGTGTGCATATGTCTGTGTGTGCGTGTGCGCATGTGTGTACGTGCGTGTGTCCATGTGCATGTGCACGTGTGTGCCTATGCATGTGCGTGTGCTGTGTGCCTGTGAATGTCGTGTGTCTGTGTGCGTACGAGGGTGTCTGTGTTTGCATGTGCTTATGCGTGTGCGTGTGCGTGTGTGCATGTATGCGAGTGCGTGTGCATGTGAGTGCATGTCCTTGTGTGTGTGCATGTGCGAGTGCATGTCCTGTCTGGGTGTTGTGCATGCGTAGTGCGTGTCCTTGTGTGTGTGTGTGCGTGTGCGTGTGAGTGCGTGTGTGCGTGTGCATGTGTGTGTGAATGTGCGTGTGCATTTGCGCGTGCGTGGGTGTTTGTGTGTGCATGCACGTTTACGTTTGCATGGGCATGTGTGTGTTTGTGGGCGTGTGTGTCTGTTTCGACATGTGTGTGTGCGTTTTCATTTGCGTGTGCGTGTGCGTGTGCGTGTCGCTTGTGCGTGTGCATGCCTGCGTGTACGTACGTAGGTGCGTGTGCGTGTGTCTTGTGCGTGTGCATGTGCATGTCGTGCATGTGTGCATGTGTGTCATGTGTGCGTGTCCTTGTGCATGTGTGTGTTGCGTGTCACGCTGTGTGAATGTTTGTGCATTGCAGTGTGTGTGTGCGTGTGCGTGTACGTGTGCGTGTGCTTGTGCTGTTTGCATGTGCGTGTGCGTGTGCGTGTGTGCGTATGCGTGTGGGTGTGTTTGTGCGTGTGTGTACATGTGCGTGTGTCTGTGTGCGTGTGCATGTGTGTGCACGTGTGCGTCCACGTGCGCTTCGTGTGCATGTGCGTGTGCGTGTACGTGTGCTTGTGCGTGTGTTTCGTCGTGTGCATGTGTGTGCGCGTGTGCTTGTTCATGTGCGTGTCCAAGTGTGCGGTGACATGAGTGTATCGTTGTGTGTGTGCATTGTCTATGCATGTGCGTGTGTCTGTGTGTGCATGTGCGAGTGCATGTCCTTGTGTGTGTGTGCATGCGTGTGCGAGTGCGTGTGTATGTCCTGCGTGTGTGTGCTTGCGTGTGTCGTACGTGCGTGAGCGTGTGTGTGTGTGTTTATGCTTGTGCATGTGTGCGAGTGCGTGTGTATGTGGGTCTGTGTGTGTGTGTGTGTAGGTACCTGTGTTTATGCATGTACTGCGTGTCTTTGTGTGTGTCTGTTTGCAGTGTGCATGTGTGTGTGCATGTGCGTGTGCATGTGCGTGTGCGTGTGCGTGTGCGTGTGCATGTGCTTGTGCGTGTGCGTGTGCTTGTACATGTGCATGTGCGCTGTGCGAGTGTGCATGTGCATGTGCATGTACGTGCGTGTCTACGTGTGCGTATGCGTGTGGTGTGTGTGTGCATGTGCGTGTGCATGTACGTGCGTGTGTCCGTGTGCGTGTGCATGTGTGTGCACGTGTGCATGCACGTGCGCTGTTCGTGTGCGTGTGTGTGTACGTGTGCGTACGACTTGTGCATGTGTGTGTGCTTATGCATGTGCATGTGCATGTGTGCATGTGTGCATGTGCGTGTGCATGTGCATGTGCATGTCCATGTGTGATGTGCATGAGTGCATGTCCTTGTGTGCATGTGCGTGCGAGTTTGCATGTCCTTGTCGTGTGTCAGTGTGTATGTGTTTGCGCATGTGCGTCTGTGTATGTCCTTGTGTGTGTGCGTGTGCGTGTGCATGTACGCATGAGCGTGTGCATGTGATTGTGCTGTTTAGTGCACGTTCGTGCGTGTGTGCGAGTGCGTGTGTATGTGCATTTGTGTGTGCTGTGTCCGTGTGCGTGTGCGTGAGCATGTGTGTGTGTGTGTGTTTATGCTTGTGTGTGCATGTGCATGTGCATGTGCATGCGTGCTGTGTGCGTGTGCGTGTGCATGTGCGTGTGCATGTGCTCTGTGCGTGTGCGTGTGCTTGTACTGTGTGCGTGTGCGTGTGCATGTACGCATGCGTGTCTACGTGCTTGCGAATATGCGTGTGTGTGCACGTGTGCCTGTGCTTGTGCGTGTGCGTGTTTGTATGCGTGTGCGTGTACGTATCCGTAGCTGCATGTGCCTGTGCTATGTGTGCGTGTGCGTGTGCATGCTGTGCATGTGTGCATAGGTGTGGTGTGTGCGTGTGCGTGTCCTTATCTGTGTGCTTGCGTGTGTGTGTGTGTGTGTGTTTGCGTGTGTCCCTGTGCGTGTGCGTACGCGTGTGCATGTGCATATACATGTGCATGTGCCTATGTATGTCCGTCTGCGTGGGTGTGTGCGTGTGCGTGTGGGTGTGCGTGTGCGTGTACGTGCGTGTGTGTGTGCGTGTGCTTGTGTGCGCGTGTGAGTGCGTGTGCGTGTGCGTATGTGTGTTTGTGTATATAGGTGTTTGTGTGTGTGTGTGCTTGTGCCTGTGCATGTGTTTGTTCGTGCGTGTGTGTGCACATGTGTGTGTGTGTGTGTGTGTGTGCATGTGTGTGTGCGTGTGTGTGTGCGTGTGCGTGTGCGTGTGCGCACGTGTGTGTGTGCGTGTGCATGTCAATGTATGAGAGCGTGTGCTAGTGCATGTGACTGTGTGTTTGTGTGTATGTGTATTTGTCTACATGTAAGTGTGCGTGTGCGTGCCCGTGCGCGTGTGTTTGTGCGTGTGCGTGTGCTTGTGCATGTGCGTGTGCATGTGGGTGCGTGTGCTTACATGTGTGTGTGTGTGTGTGCGTGTGCGTGTGCGTGTGTGTGTTCGTGTGCGTGTGTGTGTGCTTGTCCATGTGCGTATACGGGCGCATGTGTGCGTGTGCGTGAGAGTGTGTGCGCGTGTGTGTGTGCGTGTGCATGGATGTGCGTGTGTGTACGTGTGCTTGTGTCTGTGTGTGTGTGTGTGCATATGCATCTGCGTGTCTGTGCGTGTGCGTGTGCGTGTGTGTGTGTGTGCGCATGTGTGCATGTGTACATGTGTGTGTGTGTGTGTGTGAGTCTGCGAGCGTGTGTGTGCGTGTGCATGTGAATGTGTGTGTAGTTGTGTGTGAGCTGGTGGGTGTGCGTGTGCATGGGCTTGTGCGTGTGCATGTACGTGTGCGCGTGCACGTTTGTGTGCATGTGCGTGCATGTGCGTGTGCGCGTGCACGTTTGTGTGCGTGTGCATGTGTGTACGTGTGCGTATGTGTGTGCCTGTGCGTCAACGAGGTTGTGTGTGCATGTGCGTGTGCGTGTGTGTCTACAAGCATGTGTGTGTGTGTGTGTGCGTGTAGTTGTGTGTGAGTGTAGTTGTGTGTGAGTTTGTGTGTGTGTGTGCATGGGAATGTGCGTGTGCATGTGCATGTGCGCCTGTACGTTTGTGTGCGTGTGTGTGCGTGTGCGTGTCCGTGTGCATGTGCAGGTATCTGTGCATGTGATTGTGCGTGTAATTATGTGTGTGTTGGTGTGTGTGAGTGTGCATGTGCCTTCGCGTGTGCGTGTGCGTGTGCATGTGCGTGTGCGTGTGCATGTGCCTTTGCGTGTGCGTGTGCGTGTGCGTGCGCATTCGCGTGTGTGTGTCCGCGTGCGTGTGCGCTTGCGTGTGCGTGTGCATTTGCGTGTGTGTGTGTGTGTGCATATGCGTATGCGTGTTCCTGTGCATGTGCCTGTGCGTGGGCGTGTGCATGGGCATGAGCGTGTGTGCATGTGCATGTGCGTTTGTGTGTGCGTGTGCGTGTTCATGTGCGTGTGTCCAAGTGCGTGTACGTTTGTGTGTGTGTGTGTGTTCGTGTGCTGGCATGTTCGGTGCGTGTTCTTGTGCGTGCATTCCGTTGTCCAAGTGCGGTGTACGTTTGTGTGTGTGTGTGTGGTTTCGTGTCAGTGCGGGTCGTGTGCGTGTGCGTGTGTGTGTGTGTGTGTGCTCATGCGTGTGCGTGTGCGTGTACGTGTGCATGTGCGTGTGTGTTTGCGTCTTCGTGTGTGCGTGCGTGTGCGTGTCAGTGCACTTTTGTGTGCATGTGTGTGTGCGTGAGCGTGTGCGTGTGCGTGTGTGTGTGCATCTATTTGTACGTTTGTGTGTGTGTGTTTGCATGTGCGTGTGCGTGCTAATCTGTGTGTGCGTGTGTGTGAGCATGTGCCTGTGCGTGAACGTGTCAATGTGTCTGGGCATGTGCGTGTGTGGGTGTGCTTATGCGTGAACGTGTGCGTGTGCGTGTGCGTGTGTGTGTGCTCATGCGTGTGTTTTTCCATGTGCGTGTGTGATTTCGTGTGCGCGTGCTTGTGTGTGTGTGTGTGTGCATGTGCGTGTGCGTGTGCGTGTGCATGTGCGTTTGTGTGTGTGTTTGCGTGTTAATGTGTGTGTGCGTATGCATGTGCATGTGCGTGTGCGTGTGCGTGTGCGTGTACATGTGGCTTGTGTGTGTGCTCATGCGTGTGTGTTTCCATGTGCGTGTGCTCATGCGTGTGTGCGTGCGTCTTCGTGTCTGTGTTCGTGTTTGTGTGCGTGTGCGTGTTCATGTGCATGTGTGTGTGCGTGAGCATAGAGTGTTGTGTGTGTGGTGTGGGGGTGTGTGGGTGGTGGGTGTGTGGTGTGTGTGTGGTGTGGTGATGTGCATGGTGTGGTGTGTGCGTGTTTATGTGCTTGTGTATGTGCGTGTCCGTGTGCGTGTGTTTCTGTGCTTGCGAGTGCGTGTCAATGCACGTTCATGTGCGTGTGTTTGTGCATGTGCGTGTGCATGTGATTACGTATCTGTTTGCGTGTGTGTGTCAGTGTGCGTGTGTATTTGCATGTGCGTGTGTGCGTCAGTGTGCGTGTGCATGTGCATGTGTGTGTGTGTGTGTTTGTGTGTGTGTGCGTGCAAGTGTAAGTGTACGTGACCGTGACCGTGTGCATGTATGCGTGTGTGTGTGCGCTTGCGAATGTGCGTGTCAGTGCACGTTTGTGTGCATGTGTGTGTGCCTGTGCGTGTGCATGTCCATGTGTGTGTGTGTCTATGTGTGCATGTGCGTATGCGTGTCTCTCTGTGTGTGTGTAGGTGTGGGTGTGCGTGTGCGTGTGTGTGTGCATGTGCGTGTGCGTTTACGTGTGCGTGTGTGTGTGCGTTTACGTATGCATGTGCATGTGTGTGTGCATTTGCGTCTTCTTGTGTGTGTGCATGTGCAGTTGTGTGCGTGAGAGTGTGCATGTGTGTGCGTGTGCGTGTGCATGTCCGTGTGCGTGCATGTGTGTGTGTGTGTGTGTGTGTGTGTGTGTGTGTGTGTGTGTGTGTGTGCATGTGCTCATGCGTGTGCGTGTGCATGTGCGTGTGCGTTTGCATCTTCGTGTGTGGGTGCGTGTGCGGTTGTGTGCGTGATAGTGTGTGTGTCAATGCACGTTTGTGTGCGTGACCGTGTGCGTGTGCGTGTGCATGTGCGTGTGAGTGTGTGAGCGTGTGCGTGCAGGTGTGCATTTGCGGGTGCATGTGGGTGTGTGTGTGGGGGGGTACCTATGCATGTGCGTGTGCGTTTGCATGTTCCTGTGCGTGTTCATGTGCGTGTGTGTATGCGTATCCAAGTGCATGTGCGTGTGCGTGTGCATGTGCGTGTGTGTGCGCTTACGAGTGTGCATGGGAGTGTGCGTTTCAGTGCCTATGCATATGCGTGTGCATGTGCGCGTGCGTGTACGTGTGTGTGTGCATGTGCATGTGCGTGTCCAAGTGAGTGTGCATTTGTGTGTGTGTTCGTGTGCATGTGTGTGTACGTGTGCGTGTGTGTGTGTGCGTGTGCTCATGCGTGTGTGTGTGCATGTGCATGTGTGTGCGTGTGTGTGTGTGCATGTGCATGTGCATTTGCATCTTCGTGTGTGTGTGCGTGTGCGGTTGTGTGCATGTCAATGCACGTTCGTGTGCATGTGTGTGTGTGTGAGCATGTGCGTGTGCGTGTGGGTGTGTGTGTGTGCGTGTGTGTGTGCATCTGTGTGTGTGTTTGTGTGTGCGTTTGCGTGTGCGTGTGCGTGCCAATGTGTGTGTGCATGTGCATGTGCGTGTGCATGTGCGTGAACATGTCAATGTGTCTAGGCATGTGCGTGTGCGTGTGCTTGTGCATGAACATGTGCATGTGCGTGTGCGTGTGCTAATACGTGTGTGTTTCCATGTGAGTGTGTGATTTCGTGTGAGTGTGCTTGTGCGTGTGCGTGTGCATCTGTGTGTGCGTTTGCGTGTGCGTGTGTGTGCCAATGTGTGTGTGCATGTACATGTGCCTGTGCGTGTGCATGTGCGTGAACATGTCAATGTGTCTAGGCATGTGCGTGTGCGTGTGCTTGTGCGTGAACATGTGCATGTGCGTGTGCGTGTGCTCATGCGTGTGTGTTTCCATGTGAGTGTGTGATTTCGTGTGAGTGTGCTTGTGCGTGTGCATGTGCGTGTGCGTGTGTGTGTGCGCACTTGTGTCTACGTGTCCTTGCATGTGCGTGTGTTCGTGTGTGTGTGTGTGTGTGTGTGCGATTGCGCGTGCGCGTGTGAGTGCATTTGCATGTGCATGTGTGCGTGCATGTGTATGCGTACGATGTGCGCGTGTGTGTGCATGTGCGTCTATGTGTGCGTTTGTGTGTGTGTGTGTGTGTGTGTGTGCATGTGAGTGGTGTG